>VDFB02370677.1:0-22848 GCA_007258455.2 Sequoia sempervirens | reverse complement strand
AAACTTGACAACATTTTGTAGAGGAATTTGAATTAGGAAACATGTTTTAAGCTTGTTGTCCCATTTATCAATTCGAATCAACCATTCAATTGGTGAGGAATTTGATGTGTTGCAAACCTATGAGTGAGTCGTTGCATGAGAATGAAAGATGGTAGAAACACTTACTTGTTTGCAGTCTTTGGTTGCTCACAAATTAGTATAAATAGAGGTGTTCATTCTTCCAAATGCATCACTTGTCAATCTGATTTCTTAAGAGTTATTTTGCTGCAAATTTAGTGCAAAGTGAGTTGAGAGTTTGTGAGATTGAGAGTTGTTTTGTTTCTTTATATTTTATTTTTTGAGAGATTTAGAGTGAAGCTAGTAGAGGTGTTTGAGTAGTTCATAGTAGAAGTTGCAAGCAAACTTGAGGAGAAGATTATTTATTTGGAAGATTTTAAACATGCATGCTGATTTCTACCTCTTTATTCATATGTTGGAAAGATTGTTTATTTTATTGTCATATTGAAAGATTTTCTTTTACTTGTATGAGATGTTTGGATGTGCTTGCATATCATTTGGTTGTTTCTTTTTTGTGAAACCTCTTGATATTTACTCATATAGATATGTATACAATGATTGCAATATTATATGTATATAAATACTATTTGTACTATATGTAGATTGTTAGTAATTTATGAAGTATAGTGATACTCTAGGTGCGTAGCATAAGATAGAGTTGCTTTGAAATATTTGATTGTCATGTTAGATAATGTGAGACAAAAGGGAAGGTTATTCCTAGGATTAGGATAATCCATGGGAAAGGGAGTAACCTAGAATAGAATAGAATACTAATGGTCAAAATACAAATTGAGCAATTGTAGTGGTGAATATAGATGACCCTCACTCAAAGTACTGGGTGTTGAATCTTTGAACAAATTAGTGTAGGTAGCCATTGTCTACACTATCAATTCATTGTGATCCAAATACATACTAGGTTGAGAATATCATATAATTAGAGGTTGACTTTATGGTAAGATCTAGACATGTAGGGCACATCGATATGCTTATAAAAGGATATTTGAAAGATGAGGTTAGAAAACCAATCTCATCATCGAAGGGTAGGGCCATCTACCAGTTTGGTAGATGTGCAGGGGACCACAGTTAGTCCACGATTGGCAGAAAAGTGCTTGAGTGATGCTTCTCCTCATGTAGTTGGTGACCAAGATTTAGGAGAAAATTTTGGACCATTTGTATATCTAGTTCATGTGAGCTTGTTTAAGCTATGTATGTATCATGTGTCCATATTTTTGGAAATTGTAAAGTGAAACGTTATCTTGAATATATTTATTTAAAGTTAAATCATACTTATATTAGTGGAATGATTCTTTGATTATGCAATGGAAAAGTTTGGATAAAGTTATATTTCAAATGATGCATTTATTATTGAATAGAAAAGAAAAAAACATTGCTCTACATTGGATGCATAGATAATTACATGTGGGTAAAACTTAGTAGATTTACTAGGGAGAACAATGAGCATGTTACATAGTAGACCACTTTGAGGGGGTGACCTCCAATAAGTAGATAATAATATATGAATTCAATATTGTATAACATGATGATATAGGATAGAGTTATCTTCCTTATTTATAGGCTAAACTATGTAGGGACATACCCCTTCATCCTAATTAAGAGGTATTAGTGTATTAGCTAATATTTATGTCAGGGTTAAACATGCCACATGTACTTATCCTTAGGAATATATCATATTAGGATCATAACATTCCCTTCCCCTTTAGAAAAGAATTGTTCTCAATGCTTATCATCTCTAAAATATTTTTTATGAATTGTTCATCATTCCATGTTACATCTTCAATTGGAAAAATATTCCACTTGATTAGGAATTTTGAGGTGGTTCTATTTTCCAAACTGATTTTGGAGATTCCATGAAGTTTTTGTATATTTTGTATAAATTATTTTTCCATAATATTAGTGGAAAATAGATGAGTGAGTCCACAAAAATATGAATTCTTAATTATTTTATCCATAACAAGCTAGATTACATCAATATTATTTGTCTTTGGTAGCCCTATAATGAAGTCCATTAATATTTTTTCCCAATGTTGTATTGGAATGCCTAATAGTTGTAAGAGGCCTAAAGTATTTATTATTTACCTTTTGTTTTGTTGGCATATCAAACATCCTACCACAAATTTTTGGATATTCACTTTAATACTTTCCCAAAATAATTTTTTATTTATAGGACGATAGGTATGAACAAATCTTCTACAATATCTTCTAAGACCCAAAAAACATTTCTTCTTAGAGTTCATCTTTACACCTTTAAGTGACACCAAATGTCTTTATTATTATACTTATTTCACCCTAAAGACACATTTGGATTTGCATAGATTTTATTTTCTTCCAATTCATTAACAATAAGAATATGAAACTTATCTTTATGAGTGATTTCGTTTAGCTTCTTGTAATGTGAACACATTCTCCATGGATCATCCTTTTTGTTAAGAATAAATATAGGGTATAAATAGGGATTTTTGTTGGGATGAATAATGCTTCGTGGTATTAATTTAATGTCATTAGTATGGTCTCCAATTAGAGGTACAACCTTCAATTCTTGAAACACTTGTTGGTGGTGTTGAATAATCTCTTGAACTTTTAGGTGATCTTGAGTTATCATATCTTGTGCTTCTATAAAATGTAATTGTGCCCCTATATTATAAGAAACTTTTATGAGTAATTTCTCCATCCTATGGGAGCTAATGATTTCAATTTGTGGTGATTTTATTCCTATAAGTTCATAATTTTTCCTATGTATCCTAAAAGCCATGAATAAGTATTGAAAATTGAAAGATATTGTTCCTAATTTCTTAAGCCGTTGTACACCCAAAATTACATCCACTCCCCTAATAGGGAATACCAAACATTTATGAATCTAGTTGATAATTTCCCATTAATTTTTTTTATATGATGGCATTTACCACCACAAGGTAGTTGTTTCCCATCAACTATAATAACTCAAAAATTAGAGACTAGATAAATAAAATAATTGAGCTCATTAGCTAATCTTCTATCAATAAAGTTATGTATACTAGTAGTATAAACTAACACTTTCAAATCTTTCTTTTTTATATTACCAATTACTTTGAGTGTTTGTGGTGCATTTTTTCCATTCAATGCATGTAGGGAGATAGTAGTATTTTATTTTTCCTTGGAATCCCCATTCTTAAGTTTTATGTTTGATTCTTTTGTAGGTACTTCTCGGTCTTCTTCAACCTTATTATTTTTCTCACTACTTGAACACTTATGACTCATTGGCCATTTTCCATCACAATTCCAACATAGGCATTTTTCTCTTTTCTCTATCTCTTGTTGAGGAGAGAGCTTACTAATTTCTCTTAGGTTAAATAATTTATCCATTTTTTTCTAGTAGGATTAGGCACATTTTTATCAGTTACTCTCATGGTTTCACCTTTGGTGGTGTTTTATTTATCAATGTGTAAATCTTGTTGCATAACTTTCCTAATTGTACAAGGTTCCAAAAATGAACATTATATTGAATTTGGTCCTTAAGGATGTACAATTGTAATAAGGTGTCACATCAATAGCTTGAAGTGCCAATATCAAATTATCAACATTATATTCGTATATAAACCTTAATTATTTTAAATTTCTTAGTTGGGTAAAATAGCTTCCAATGAATGGTTGCTCATAGAAGGTTATTAATTCTTTACTAAATTCTTGCCAACAAAACATTTGTCCTTGTCTATCACTCATCTTCCATTGGTACCATTGGTAAGGTCGTAATTCTAAATATAATAAATCTATGTCAACCATGGCATTATTTGGTATATTGTGAAGTTTCAATTGTTGTTCTATGAGGCTTATCCATGAAATTACATTTCTACCATCAAATTTATGAATGCTTATTCTTGGTAGGTATAATTATTGAACTTGAAAAGGTTCTCCTATCCCTTTATTTGGTTTATTAAGGTTGTAATCACCTTGGTAGTTTTTTTGGAAGTTTATTTATGATAATAATTCCTTTGTAAACCTATCTAAACCTTCATTAAAGAATTTTAGAAATGGGTCAAACAATTTATATTTAATAAAATATATCGTTGTTTCATGTCCTTATGAAATTCTTTCCTTAATTTTAGGTGGTGGAACATACAATGGTTCCTTAGATTTTGTATGTGAAGAAAGGTAATCTAATCCTAAAGATGACATGACTTTAATTATATTTTTATTTTAAGACTTATTAAGGTAAGAAAGTATTTGGTGGGAGAATTTGATGTTTCTGTTTAGACCAAACTTAGACCACTAAATTAATGAATATATTTTGTCTAAAAATAAATTTCAAGGAGCCAACTCTACCTTATTTTTTATAAGCTTTCCAAAAATTGTAACCTATAGAGAAAAGTAATGAAAGTTTTGACTAAAATTTGACCAATAAATTAAATAAATTATTTGATTTATAATATAAATTACAAAGAACTAATCCTACTTAATTTTTGATAAGTTTTTAAAAAAATGTAGCATTTTAAAACAAATTGAAAATTGCAGTCTATAGATGAAACTAATGAAAAATATAAAGTATTAATAAATTTTAGAACACTCACCTTAAAAGTTTGAAATTTTTCTGAGAGATTACCTAATGCATACCTCAAAACCCAAAAAAAATCAAATATAAGTTCACATTGGTTTAGAAGTTATGGTGGAAACAAAAATGTTGGCCCAAATCGTAGCTCTAATACCACTTGTTATGATATTTATAAAATAAGAAATATAGCATACCACTTTGAGGGCGTTACCTCCAATAATTAGATAATAATATATGAATTCAATATTGTATGGTATGATGATATGGAAAAGAGTTATCTTCCTTATTTATAGGTTAAACTATGTAGGGACATACACCTTCATCATAATTAAGAGGTATTAGTGTATTAAATAATATTTAAATGTTAGGGTTAAGCATTATACAAGTACTTATCATTAAGAATATATATTATATACTTAGGGATACATCATATTAGGATCATAACAGAGTGTCATCTTTTGTGAGCCCATGTGTATACTATATACCAATGGCTAGGGTAGCTAGGGAATGTAAGGTCACGTGTCACCTATGCACCCATTACCTTCGAGGTTTAAAGCATTACTTAAAGTGAGTTATACCTCTACTACTCATAAGTACGTTGTGAGTTACTTCTTGGGCCTAATTGATATATAATGCACCATAAATGGGATGGTTGAAAGGTATTAAATTAGAATGGACAAGGTCTAAGGAGTCCTCTATATACCACAAGGATATGTGAGGCCAAACATGTAGATGAAATGGGGAATTCCAAATATCTCAAAGGAGAGGTAACCCACTCTCTACCTTTAGTTACCTAAGGTATAATGTTCTTGGGGTCTTAGCCAAGATTGAAAAAAATTGCTTCCAAGAGGTGTGTATTTCTATTCACCCACCCTCCCCCCCCCCAAAATTTTATACTTTGTTAAAACATGGGAGTTGGGTCCATCCTCTAGGGTGATCAAATCCTTAGGTATATCACCTAGAAGGAATGATCCAAGTGCATGTTTGAATGATCTCATAGACAAACCTACATTTCAAAAAATTGCACGTTTTGAATTTTTTTTTTCCTACACAAGAATTCAATGGAATTGAATAAATAATCCATAGACAAACCTACACACTTTTTTATTATCTATGAAGAGACACTATGAAAAATATTTGTAAGGTTTTTATAATCATCTAGTTATCCAACTAATCAAAAACAAATCTAGAAATAAAAACAATGCATATGGAGACACTCAAACAAGGTTGATTATACACTTTGAATTATTTCTTCTGGATATCACATTATGTCATTTATACATTGTCATGAACCCACATAGCCAGATTATAGAGTAGTTTTCTTTTATTTCACTAGAATATAAAACCTAAATGTATGAAATATTGTTTTGTTATGTTCTCCAAATTATTTTCCCATGCACATAAAATAAAAAAGGATGTGTATATATCCCCTTTGTAGGTTTCCCAAAAAGAGGAAACTTGCAAACTTGTCAGCGGGTCTTGAAAATTTGTGATCTTCTATAGTTGCATGTGGTGGTCATGTCAAAATTCTAGAGCTTTCTTATAAAGGAGGGGATTCACTACTCTCAAGACTCAAGACAAACAGAGTCTACAAGGAGCAAATATCCCTCGATTACCTCAAAGTACAAAGCTCAAGTGAAGGATAGAAAATAAAGAATATTTACACTACTTAATTAAATGAAAGCTAGATTACTAAGGATGAAATGATAAGATTTCTTAATAATAGAAAATAATGATAGGATTATAACCTATAGATTACAAAAAAAAAAACATTAAAACTTATAGATTCTACCCCCAAAAGGGCAAAGCCTTGGCCACATACGACAACACGCTACGAGGATGTTCTATGCCTTGCACTGTCATCCCTATCAAAATAGAGAGTAAAAACCTTAAATTTGCAACATACAACTCCTTGAATCCATACATTTGTACACAAGAAGGACAAGGAAAAAATTTGGGGCTATTTCAAGGCTTGCCTCAGTTAAACCCCCATTTTGGTGTTTCCACATCCACGAACAACCAGACAGATAAAGATGAAAAAATGACATGAAATTTAAAATACATGTGATAGAAACAAACCCCATTGTGGAGGAGATCCCCTACCATGAATATAATAGACGATAGTAAATAGATAAGACACATAAACAAGAGAGTGTTACCAATAGTCTATAGCTCTCCTCTTGGCTTGATAAACGTGACATGCTAGCTTACAAGAGAGCCTTGAATATTGTTGTGATAGCAATCCAGTAGAGCTTTGCTATGGAGAGCAAAAGATAAAATATGTAGAAAAGAGAATAGAAGGAGAGATCAAGGTTGAACAAGAGATAGTGACAATGAATGAGAATGGGAGTGAAAAGAGGATTTTTGTGAGGTTGAAGGGGCAAGAAGAGCCATTACACTCACATTATTTTTGCAATGACACATGTCATAGAAAAAGGACATGAGATTCCCTCATTTGAATCTCAAAAAGTTTAGGGATGCTAGTGCATCGCACAGACATCCACGCGTTGTGCAACCGTCCTACTCAAAATTTCCCAAGAATGAAATATCTGGACTGTTAATGCTTCATAGTTGTCCCCTATGAAGTTGGAATCATGAATTTCCAACTTCTAGGTTTTTGTCATTAATACAGTGGGTTGTCATAAATGCAATGGGATAGATGTGCAAGTGTGAAATTGCTACGAGGTGCAATTTTGTGACACTAAATTTTTCCCCCACTTTAGTAAGTTGAATTTTTGAAGAAAAATTAGCTGGACTAAAGTAGTTAAGAAGACATAAATGCTAGATTGAAAATTTGAAAATTTTATAGATTTTCATGAAAAAGGATATTGTAGAGGCCGTAGAGGTCGAGCAGGTGGATATTGACAATGCCCCCAATATTCGAGATCAATGAGAAACTACAACACTTGACATGAAGTTTCATTATGCAAAACTCAAAATCGGGCCAGTTTAAAAAATTAGAAGCTACCATGATGAGAAGAATGCTTAAGAAAGTTTTGCTGAATTGAAAGAAAAATATGATGAAGAGGTGAGTATATTCTCACTCCTATTTTTCCCAAACTAAGTGGGGTGAAAATAGAAAGGATGCAATGATCAATTTGACCATGAAAAATAGAAAAAAATGGTCTATATATGCCCTGTGTGGGCCCATGGAAGAGTCATTTTCACTATTCATAGCAAGGACTTTATTGAGTTTTTGAGAGAGTTGTCAGTAAAATGCCTCACATATGAGACTATGTAGCTCTGTGGATTGACCAAATTCATGTTGACGAGACAAGGTACACAATTTGTTTTGACCCATCTTGTCATTTATACCAAATTTTTAGCCTTTTTATTTTCCTGAGCAACATAGGAATCCAACTGGCACAAAGGCATTTGGTTGATGTGTTGTTGTCCCAACAACATGTTAGCATCCTTCAACTATGCTAGTGTCTAGCTAGTGCATTGTTGTCAGATGCTATTCGACCTTGGACGTAGCTAGCGTGTCATGCAGATGTTTATGCGACATGTTGTGGTCCCAGAGTCAAACTTAAGAAAGTTAGAGATTTTTTGACAATGTAGAGTTAAAATGTTTTGATGATGGAGATTGTTGACATGAATTTTTATGCTTTTATAGGAGTGGTCTGAGATATGCGAGCATACCGACGACTTGATTCTAACATTGTTGCGGGGCCACATTAATGATATTGGCATAGAAGACTACAACTTGCTTTAGCATGTTAGGATTTGGTGGGTATATACCATGCCGAAGATCCAATTTCACACACCCATGATGCTCATGGCCTTGACAAAGTGATGTGAGGCTAACACTTTGGTCCAGGAGCACCATTCAAAGGTGTTTATCCATTTAAGTTCATAAGGTCTAGGATTTAGAAGTCTTTTTGAGTTTTGTTTACAATAAGGTATGTAAGACCATTTGTTAAAGAATCATATTTGAACTATATTAGGTGCTTAGGAGTTTTAGTTTTCAAAAGAGTGCAAAAGATGGGAAAATTGCTTTATAGGAAAAATGTAAAAATTCAAAAGTTGTAAAAGGCTGAGTTGGGATACCAACGGTCACAAGCCTTCAAAAGGCAGTTAGGAGAAGTTAGAACGATTGGTTGAGTAGGAAAAATCATAAAAAGGAAGAAAGCATTGATGTATGGCTGATTTTTGAAGTTTTTTGAGTAAAAAAAATTTGGAAAGAGCATTGTTTTACCATATTTTTTGTTTTTCTCTTCTTACAGAGACTTGTACAACTGTACATATTTATATTGATTCATTTTGTTGTTGTAATTGTATTTTATAGTGTTATAACTCTCTTTTGAATATATTCTAAAGGCTTCTCATCAAATCTAGAGCATTTTATTGAGTGTTTTCTCTAATCGGTTGAACAGGGTTTTTGATAGTTTTGTGAGTTTTCAACATGTTTTAGCTCCATCCCGCCTATTGTGAAGATTGTAACTTGGTGTGATGGATAGGAAATAGTAGGGTTTGGTGTGGAAATGGTGAATTAGTGAAGGGGAGGTCTGACAATAAGTTGGGTGTGAAGCCCTAAGAAGGAAACTTGAGTTTTGCTTATGAAAATTGGAGGTTTTGGTATGTCAAATTGATTTTTGTGAAAGGGAAGAATTATTTTAAGATGTTTTGAGCAATTGAAGGTTAAATAAGCCTTGTTTTAGATGTTGGTAAGTTTGAAAGAGTGTGTGAAAGGCGTTTTTCAATAAACCCCTACGGTTTAGGCTAAAAAGGAGGGTTTTATAGTTTACCCTTTGTATGGTGGTATGTCTAAGATATGATTGTGGATTTTGAGGTTTAACACATTAGAATTTCTTCCCCAAGATTTGGTAGAGTTTGGAAAATTCTAGAGAGTGGTCCCTTTGTAAAAGTGGGCTAATTTGAGCCCTAAAAGGTGCAAAATACTTGATTTAATCAATTTGTTACAAAAAAACCATTGGTGAGTTGATGATATGTTGTTATGCTCTTTAATGGGTCCCCGATATGAGTTGAGTTGTGGATTGAAAGGATGTGTGTGTGAAATTATACCCAATTGAGTGAATTTGATATGCTATAAGGGAAGGAATTGATTTGATGAAATGGAGAAATTTTGAAGAGATTATGATCTGAAAATTAAGTTTGCAGATTGGAATTGTTTTTTTGTGTGTTGCAGGCCTCCCCCTACTACATCAAAGTGGTATCAGAGCAAAGGTACTAGATTCTTGTAGAAGAGAGTTGAAGATTGTGAGAGAAAGCTTGGAAGGTGAAGAGGCAAGATTGCAAAGTTGCCTCTAAAAGGAAATAATACAATAAAGGAGATGAATTATTTGAAGAATCAATACATTAAAGAAATCAAAGAATTGAGAGAGAGATTGGAAGCCTTAGAAACCAACAAGAGAAGAGAATCAGTTGAGAGCATTGAGTCAGAGGAAGAAGATGATGAAGAGTTTGAAGATTGTGAAGAAGAGATTGATCCAGAAGATCAAATAATGGAAAAGTTGATAAAGGTAGTAAAAGGTGACAAATACAAGGTAAAAATTGATGTGCAAAAGTTTGGTGGTAATTTGAATGAAGAGGAATTATTAGATTGGATAGCTTCTTTGGATAACTATTTTGAATGTGAAGAGATTCCTGAAGAATAGATAGTGAAGATTTCCAAAAAAAAGCTTAAGGGTCATGCACTTGTATGGTGGGATTATTTATAGTTAGAGAGAAGGAAACAAGGAAAGTCCAAGATTGTGGATTGGGACAAGATGGTGGCTAAGTTAAAAGGTAAGTTTCTCCCTACAAATTATCAAATTCAAATGTTTAAGAAATTGCAAAATTTGAGACAAAAGGAAATGGATGTAAAGGCATACACTGAAGAATTTTATAGATTGAGTATGAGGTCTAACCACAATGAAAATGAAGATGAAAAAATTGCTAGGTACTTGGGTGGCTTAAGAATGAATATACAGGATGAGTTGGCTTTGAATAACCCTAGAAATGTAGAAGAATGTTACAAAATGGGATTGAAGGTTGAAGAAAAGGTAAAGAGAAGACAAGAGAAAACAGTAAGAGGAAGAGGCAACACCATGAGAGGAAGAGGAAATTTTTCTACTCCAAGGAAAGCAACTGAAAATCAACAAGAAGAATCAAGCAAAAGAGATGAACAAGTTGTTGATTATAGAGGTGGATATAGAGGCACAAGGGGCAGATTTGGAGGTGGAAGAAACTCTAAGACTTTTTTAGGTAGATGTTATCATTGTCAAGAATATGGACATCCTAATTGGAAGTGCCCTGAGAAGGCTAGTTTATCAACAAGTGGAGGAGAAAGAAAACCAAATAGAAGAGCTCAAATAATTCAAGAAGATGAGGCTGAAAGTAGTTCAAGTTCAAACAAATTGATTGCAAGGGTTGAGGTTGGAGAGATGCTGATGATGAAGAAGCAAATATTGAAGACCACAAAAGAGGAAGAGATGCCTCAAAGAAAGACTTTATTTAGGAAAACTTGCAAGTGCAGAAACAAGGTATAAAAAGTCATTGTTGATTTAGGTTGTATAGATAATATTGTGTCTCATGAGATGGTAGAGAAATTGCATTTGCAAAGAGTACCTAGGAAAATGCCATATAAGGTGTCATGGGTTAGTGAAAATCAGTCTTTGATGGTGAGTGAACAAGCAAGAGTTGAATTCCAAATAAGTCCATATAAAGATGAAGTGCTTTGTGATATACTACCCATGAGTTGTCATTTATTGTTGGGAAGGCCCTGGCAGTTTGACAGGTTAGCCTTGCATAATGGTAGACAAAACACATACACCATAGAAAAAGATAAGAGATTTTGTTCTAACCCCATTGGTTGAGGGTCTAGAAGAGTATGGTGAGGTTATTATGTTTGGGAGAAAGGAGTGTGTAGATGTAGGTGAAGGAAAGAACATGAATTTAGAAGTTAATGAAAAACTTGATAGAGATAAGGAAGCAGATAGAAAAGGTGAGGCTAATTTGCAGACAATAGAAAGATAGAATAAAGGTGATATGAAATTAGTCATGAGGAAAAATACTTTTGTTTGGAAAAGGAAAGTTGATGGTGAAAAGTTTTAGATTGGTAAAATATAGAGTGAGAGTGAAGAGCCTTTCGAAAGGCAAGAACATAGTGATAACATCATGGTTGGGGCAGTTGAATGCCCTATAACACAGAGCAAAGCAAAAGCATAGTCAAAAGATAATGAAAGTAATTGGATAGTGAGTAAAGGGATAGTGATGGATGGTATTGGCAAGATGGTGAAGGAAAGGACAGTGATTTGTGAAGTTAATGAGACATAGAATAATAAGGCTGTTGGTACAGGAGTTTATGAGGTTGAAAAGATAGAGCACAAGAAGATAAAAGGTTGTGATAGTTGTTGGATAGTAGAAGAGAAATTTACAGGTTTGACAGAGACCATTAAATGTAATGGCATAGTGGAAAGGACAGTTGCAGGTCTGGTAAGGACTAGTAAATGTACAAGGATAGTGGATAGTGATAAAATGGTAGAACAAGAGACTAAAGGATAGAGGATGGAACAATAAGTAAAGAACCAAGTGATGGCAGATGGAAAGAGGTTAAGTACTGATGTGGAGGAAAGTGCAAAGTTAAGATTTGAAGATGGAAAAGTGGACAAACACCCCACAGTTCAGAAAGACCAGTTGGAGAAAAGAGCAAGTGGAGAAAAAGATGCCAAAATAGTGAAGAGAAAAAGGATCTTGACAAAGGGAATCAAAGTGGATAGAGGCATGAATATTACAAGGGAGGACATGTGACATTCATCTTTCCAATGGACTTGGAAAAGCTCAAAGCTGGGGTGTATGGTGCAGGAGCACCATTCAAAGGTGTTTATCCATTTAAGTTCATAAGGTCTAGGCTTTAGAAGTCTTTTTGAGTTTTGTTTAAAATAAGGTCTATAAGACCATTTGTTGATGTAAATAATCATGTTTTAGCTATATTAGGTGCTTATGAGTTTTAGTTTTCAAAAGAGTGCAAAAAGATGGGAAAATTGCTTTACGGGAAAAATGTAAAAATTCAAAAGTTGTAAAAGGTTGAGTTGGGAGACCAACGACCACAAGCCTTCAAAAGGCAGTTAGGAGAAGTTATAATGGTTGGTTGAGTAGGAAAAATCATAAAAAGGAAGAAATCATTGATGTATGGCTGATTTTTGAAGTTTTTTGAATAAAAAAACAATTGGAAAGAGCACTATTTTACTAGATTTTCTGTTTTTCTCTTCTTACATAAACTTGTATAGCCGTACAAATTTCTCTTGATTCATTTTGTTGTTGGAATTTTATTGTATAGTGTTCTAACTCTCTTTTGAATATATTCTAAAGGATTCTCATCAAATCTAGAGCATTTTATTGAGTGTTTTCTCTAACCAATTAAATAGGGTTTTTGATAGTTTTGTGAGTTTTCAACATGTTTTAACTCCATCCCACCTACTGTGAAGCTTGTAACTCAGTGGGATGGATAGTAAATAGTAGGTTTTGGTGTGGAAATGGTGAATTAGTGAAGGGGAGGTCTGAAAATATGTTGAGTGTGAAGCCCTGAGAAGGAAACTTGAGTTTTCCTTATGAAAATTGGAGGTTTTAGTATGTCAAATTGAGTTTTGTGAAAGGGAAAAATTATTTTAAGATGTTTTGAGAAAATTCAGGATAAATAATCCCTATTGGATATGTTGGTAAGTTTTCAAGATTGTGGGAAAGGCGTTTTTCAATAAACCCCTAGGGTTTAGGCTAAAAAGGAGGGTTTTATAGTTTACCCTTTGTATGGTCGTATGTCTAAGATCTGATTGTGGATTCTAAGGTTTTAACACATTAAAATTTCTTCCCCAAGAGTTGGTAGAGTTTGGACAAGTCTAGAGAGTGGTCCCTTTGTAAAAGTGGGCTAATTTGAGCCCTAAAAGGTGCAAAATACTTGATTTGAGAAATTTGTTACAAACAAACCATTGGTGAGTTGATGATATGTTGTTATTCTCTATAATAGGTCCTTGATATGAGTTGAGTTGTGGATTTAAAGGATGTGTGTGTGAAATTATACTCAATTGAGTGAATTTGATATGCTACAAGGGAAGGAGTTGATTTGATGAAATGGCAAAATTTTGAAGAGATTGTGATCTGATAATTGAGTTTGTATATTGGAATTGTGTTTTTGTGTGTTGCAGGCCTCCCCCTATTGCATCACACTCCCAAATTTCATCTCCCTATTGGGGAGATGACGGTGACCCTGGAGGACATCTACTGCATCATGAGCCTACCCATCCATAGGGAGCAAGTGGCCTATGAGGAGGGAAATATAGTCTAGTATTCTTAAGTTATGCAATAGTATTTCCTTGGATGAGTCATCACAAAGGAGACATCCAAGAATATATACATGTACTGGTTAGAGCAGGGGTGAGTGGTGATGCCACTCATGCGATGGGTTATGATTATGATCATTGCCCTATGAGTTGCGATGGATGGATGAGGCTCACACCTTCATGTGGGCCTTGTCCATTGCATTCATTCTATAGAGGAGTAGGGGAAAATATATGCCTTGGGTCAGAGCATGATCGCTCACCTCTACCATGACCTTGGGTGTTATGTCCACTATGAGTATCACAATCTTTCCACCTGCACACTACTTTAGGTGTGGGTGATTGAGCACATATGATGCACGAGATTAGTCGGGTATCCCTTGGGCCTACTGCATGAGACACTATCAACACACATGTACACCCTGGTGTATGATTGGTGGTATGGAAATTTATAGTTTTGGAAGCTACAGGTAGACACATTATGGGCGTAGGACATTAGATGGAACCCTTATAGGTGGATGGGGACCTGGTTGTCTAACATGAGGAAGATGTGTAGGATGTAGCGTTTCTGACTCTATCTAGACAATTAGATTACATTATAGTCCCATATCACTAGCATCGGGTCACCTAATAGTTTAGGTAGGTACAAACCATCCCGTAGTGGCTCCCATGTATATATGGTCGCATAAGAGCACGACTCGAGCAAGGGATTGGCCTCATCTAATGATTGTCGATGTTGCACTTAGTGATGATGATGGATTAGATGATGATGAATAGACTGAGTCCCTCATGACTAATGACATCAACTTCACACATGAAATTACAAATTGGTGGTCGACGGCAGGTCCAACCTCGATTTTCCCATCAGGGGCCCCGCGAGTGATGATAGTGCACATGAGTTAGGAGGTGAGGGTCCTAATAGTTGCAACAAGGGTGACAAGGCAGAGGCATACAAAGCATAGGAGAGACTGAGGTAGTAGCGGTGGGTGGAATCACCAACATACGTGACACTCATCTCATCGGCACCTAGCATCCAAGCGATCACACCTCCCTCGGTGACAGTAGCAGGGTCAAGCATGGCTCCACTCTTGGATCCATATTGGCAGGCTGGGGACCCATGTATGAGTATGATACTTGTTAATTCATCTCAATTAATTTAATTCTAGTTTTCTCATATATATATACATGTAAGATATGGTACTGATATAGAATACTATCTCTATGGTTGCAGTGCTCACACAGGAGTGGCTCGATTTCATCAGGTGGTACATTTCAGAGATGTCCCCAGTCATCCAAATCCAAGGGTCATTCCTCGACACCTACAAGCCTCCATTAGCAAGGCACCATGCCCACCTACTTGATTATGTATCACTTCTTAGGATGGCATACAAGGAGACATGGGTGGAGGTGGTCCAACGAACCATTGAGCTGACTGCAATGATCGAGCAACATGATCAACATGTGACAAAGCTCCTTATCACCTTATCCAAGAAAGATTAGGTCATTACATGGGATAAGAGTGCCATGGAAACATGTGACACCCTATAGATCTAGTTCAATGACCTTGGTAGGAAGGTAGAGGCAATGAAGATGATGTCCATTGATCCTTAGGTACAACAACTGTGAGAGAAGCTGCAACAGGCCCAAGAGCAGAAGTCTTCATTGTAGGAGTAGATCACATAGATGTGGGAGGACACAACCAATCTTTAGGGAGAGATCAAAGGACCATAGATGCAAAGCATTTCCATGTCACAGTCACATCGATCACACTCTCACATGTCAATCTAGTACCCTCCTCCACCATTGCCATTGCTAGAGGGCTTAGGGAGACATACACCCAGGGGCTGAGAGTCATATTTTGATATACCATATCATTTTTGATGTATAGATTTTGGATCATAGATTCATATATAGATATACATACACCACATTTCAACACAGTGGTGTGATACACGTGTTGGAAATATGTGTTCTCATTGATGTAAACTTAATATATGTTGTCATTGATGTCAACTTGAGGTCATGTTTAAGATGAGGTTGAGAAATGATTAGAGATAGAGTGATGGTTTGACATAGATGGAGACATGGGATAAGCATGGTATGAGCATGGTTGAGATAGTTTCACATCGTTGATTTTTTTCTTCAAGTTTCAAGAAGTTAGATGAAAGTTAGTTATGTTTCTACTTTTACTTGTGTTGTTGAGAGAAGTTGTCTAAGGAAAAAAATACATATTTACCTAAGTCAGCGACCCTAATTTTTGGCCTACATTCCTTCGCATAACATGATCTAGTTGTGAAATTTTGAAGTTAAGTTTGGAAATTAGCAAAGAGGTTATTTCTAGGATTTCATGTCATAAACATTTCTACAACAAGAGTTAGATATGACTGTTCTCCGAATTGCACTAAAGTAGAGTTATGTGTCTTAGAAGTTTTACCAAAATGCTCTATATTTCTCCGTGGTGATAGATATGGTTGTGCGGACTTGGGGATATGTTTAGAGAGGTTTATATATTCATCCACATGTGTTTCAAATGTTTTAGTGAACCATAGTGCAATATCCTTAGTATTGATGTGTCACAGTCAGTTAGGGATGCTTTGTTCTTGTATGTTCAGTGAGTTTCTTCATTTGTGCTAGCATATGATGATTAGATTCTTTAGAAGAAGGTTGTAAGGATGTTTTTGATTACTTACATTATTCACATCTTGGTCCATATGATGTTTTTAATTTCTCCCTAGTGGTGTAAAGATGAACATTTGGCAGTTTTGGTGGTGTTGATGTTGTTTGGGACGATAATCTAGTTTCCTTCATTTGTGATTGATCTTGATTAGTTAATTTCCTTGAATCATGTGTTGCGATGCTTTTGGGACCTATTATGTTTTAAGTTGTGATCAAAAAATTATTTCACTTCATAATGTATATGTTTGAAGCTGACCTAATTGGGTTTTGAGTTGTTATGAAGGGTATTTATAGAAGAACAAAATAATTTGTGAATTGATTGAGGATAGATTATGCAGTATGTTGAATATGAAGTGTGTGAAGTCAGTATGATGGAGTAATTGTGTGATAAAGGGATTGCAACATCAACATATGTTAGATGTTTCTTTTATAGCAGTTCATGTTCATGTTTTCATTATATTTTTCATGTATCCTACTATCATACATTGAGTCTCTTCAGTAAGTCCTTGTATCTTGACCTAAGGTTGTGTGTGCCTTAGCCTAAAAGTCCATAAGCAATGAGCCTTAAAATAATATTGTAATTTTTGACAGTAATGATCTTCATATATATTGTGAGTTAACTCTCATCATGGTTTTTCCCTCATTGGATTTTCCACATAATAATCTTTGTGTTCTTGTGTGTTGTATGCTTTCCTCTCTATTCTTTTTTTAGTTAATGTGATTTGAGGTTTAAGTTGCAAATGGAATTGTTTTAAAGATTAAGAAAATACCTCACCCCACTCTCAATCTCTAGGTGTTCTCAAAAATTGGTATTAGAGCCAAGTGCCTTTGAGAAGCTTAATAACTAAGGTAGATCCTACACTTGAACACATGGGATCTAAAGAAATGATCAATGATATGTTTTCTCCATAATCGGATATAGAGTCAATAGAACTTGAAGGTTGGGACATCAATCTAGATGATTGTGAAGTATATTTTGAAGGAGAAATCTAGTTTTCTCTTGAAGATTTTGATGAATCAAGAACACTAAATATGAAATATGAGTGCATTCTTGAAAAATAAAAGGAAATAATTGTCAAATTTAAGGCACAAGCTGGAGAATCAAAAGAAGAAATTGGAAAACTGAAAGCTTGAATAGAAGGAGGTAAAGCATGTGAGACTAAACTCAAGGAGGCAAAAAATGTGATCTATAATTTCAAAGTTACGGTTGAAGAAGGCAAGAGGATTGAGGATTGCTTGAATATAAATCTCAATGATAAAAAAACTAAATGTTCAAAGCTTGAGGAAGAGATTATCACTCTGAGAAAAGAACTAGAAAAAGAAACAAAGAAAATTGACAAGGGTTTAAAATTGAAAGGACGTTCTAAAATTCTTCATGAGTTGTTTAACTATCAAAATCCATCAAAAGAAAAATTTGGTCTTGTTTTTGGAAAAGGAAAAGTCCCATAACCAATGCATCTGTAAACTTGTATGATAACTTCAAAGCAGAAGGAAAGTCTAAAACAAGGGTGGAGAAATCTTGCATTGAAGAACCTAAAGAGACATCCTCTAGAGATGCAAAAACAAATCAAGACAACAAGAAAGAAGGTTGATTCACTCTTTTCAGAAGACAAAAAGGATTTAAAGGTCCTCCACCAGCTAGGCAACATGCCCCTATGAGTTTTAATTAATATTTTCAAGGTTATTGTTATTCTTGAAATAATTTTGGGCACAAGGTTGTTGAATGTAGAAGCAAGATGAGTTAGAGGTCATTTATGCCTCTAAGGTGCAATGTTGTGTGTTCTCAATTATTTAATGGCTAGTGTTATTATTGCAACAAATTTGGTCATAAGGCTAATGAATGGAGAGGTAAAGTGATGAGGAATAGTTTTGTGAATAAGAATAATGCTATGAATTCTCTATCATTCTATGGTTTCTACTACACATGCAACATATTTGGTCATAGGGCTACTGATTATAGATCTAATGTGAGGAGAAGTGACTATGCTCAGCAACCTAATAACACCTACTACATTTGCAACAAACCAAGACACATTGCAAGGTTCTACAAGGGAAAGAATGTAAGACCTCCTCCTCAAAAGAGGATTGGAATTTCTCAATGAAAGAAGGTATGGAAAAGGAATGAAGAAAGTGTTGTAAAGGATGGATCTGTACCTCTGCATGGTGCAAATGGATTCTTTGGTAACTAAAAGAAAGTATTGTCTTAGGGGTAGTTGTAATTGATTTTTTTCAAACCCCTATAAAGCATAAGAAGCTGGAATCTTCAACATAATGGTTAATGAGAACATGGATATATTTTCTCAATGGTCTAGGATGGATACACTCTCTACAAAAGATTGTTGAATGATCATGGATCTCTATGATATCACAAAACATTGAAAAGTTTCTTGTGTCAAAAATAAAAATGCATTTAATACAGAGCAAATAGGGTAGATGTGAAGTGTATTTAATCCCTAATTCATCAAATTTGATCTCATTTGAATGATATCAAGTGTGTGCAAGAGCCAAGGAAGTGAAGAAGGTTTTCGATGAATTTGTGTGTAAACCCTAATGATAATATTCATAGGTATTTATCAAATTTTATTGAAAAACCCTAGTTTCAAAAAGTATTATCATGGCTACACCAATATTTTTTGATATTTTTGAGAATCCAAAGCCCAAATTCAAGAAACATCCATACATATCTACTGTGACCGATAAGGATGGAGCATTTTCTCACGTTCCAATCAATGTGCTTCATACTGAAGATGTCCGCATATATATTCAGTCACAACTAAATGAGTACAATCATCTCTTGGGTGATGATTTTTTAGCTCAATCTAGAGCATGCAAATGTATAGGTAAAATGATTAGACATGTGGAAGGGTTTCCCCAACTTTTTATATGAAGATGAATGAGTCAAAATCGCTTTGAACCAGATCCATGAAGATATATTTTAGCTTGATCAATCCTACCTAATAAAAAAAGAAGCTATCAAGGTTGTGATTGGGTTGTGATCCACTAGGCCTATGTCAAAATTGAAGGCCACAAAGAATGAAGAGGTTATGAAGCTTACATGAGAAAAAATTGAGAAAAGAACTTTGCGAATGACATCTATGTCCTAGGGGTTCGGTATGCCATAATGTGCATTGCATATGAGGTTTATTGCACAAATAGGGAAGGGTCTACTATGCCAACACCATCTACACTACTCATCAGATGGTAAAGGAAGGGAAGGATTATGATCTTTGTGAGCTCTTGCGGCAACAATTGTTGGATAATTTGCAAAGAACCAAGGAGTCACACTACAACTTCTGGTATGGAACTATGATTATTTATCTTATGTTATATTTCATGAAGGAATTGCCTAGTTTAAAGAATGTGGTCTGGAGAAGGGATATTCCTATTGCACATTAGAATAGGGACCACATGCATAGTTTCCCAAATTCCAAACAATGCGACACAATGTTTTGGGGTTTCTTTAAAACATTCCAAAATGAAATGCAAAAGAGGAATAGGATCTCCTCACAAGTTGTAGAGAGATACAAGAATGATAGCACTTTATGATGGATAAGGAAAATTTCTAGATGGAGGCAGTTGAACCAAGAGCTTCATGGATAACAAAGTTTCCCTATGAGGTCTCTAGACCTGACCAGATTGCATATACTAACATTTTGCTTAGCAAACCTTGGGATCCCACTATTGAGAGGTTTGACACGCATGACATGAGATAACCAACAAAATAATCAATAAGAAGGTGGAAGAAAATGTGGAGAAGATGATGAATGTGGGGAAGATGATGTCAAAGTTGGAAAAGGTGTTTGACACTACTAAGGTCCCTATGGAAAAATCACAAACCACTTTTGCAACACCATGAGTTCCTAGAAGGAAAAGTAGGTCTATCTTTGCCACTGTGACTTGTTGGTGTGAATAGGGTTATTTCCTAACTAGTTATTAGTGAGGACCTATTCACATTATTATAAGTTTACTTAGGAGTTAAGTTTCCTAGGTGTCATTTCTAGAAACTAGTTATAATGGGGCCATGCCTCATTAATTAGCTCATAGTTATCTAAGCATTTAATATTTCACTTATGCATTTAAAATTATGCATTAGGAATTTAATGTTTTCATCCAAGGTGGTTATCCTACCTCCTCTCACCTTGCTTATATAAACAAGGTTCTTGTACATCTGTAAATCATATTCTAGATATTCTAGATCAATTCATCATAGATCATCATTTGATCAAATTATCTTCTTGCTCATGATGCATCACTTTCTTATGGATGGTGCCTTTCTTGGTTGATCCATTGAAGACTGCAGCTTCAAGCAGGTTATTGTTCATTCATACTTCCAACATGGTATTAGAGCATATATAAGCCATGCAAAGTCCATCTCAAATTAGAAAGTTGAGCTGAGGAGATTTTCATTGTAGGTTGGAGGGTTTGCGTTTCAGGCTAGTTTCCATCATCTGGGAGGTAGCTAATTTCTAGAGTAGATTGGGTCATATTCAACCCTTCCATTGTGTACGAAAGGCTCAAAACCCCCCATTTTCATATAAAATACTTCATATTTTGAAGTAAATATATTTTGGCGATTTTTCAAAAATTTTGAGTGACTATCTTAAATTTGATGGCCAAATGACCGTCATGTAAGACCCCTCATGTCTTAATTAGGTAGTTTTCTTAAAATCATCATAACTTTTGACTTGAGTATCAGACTTTCAAAAATGAGATATTGTCATAAAGCTAGTTCTGAGAACTTTCTAGTGGTGTAAATATTATTATTATATTTTACTCCTAGAATATTTTATTGAAGCTTAAAGTCAATGCTTCCATTTGGATTCCCGAGCTCATATCTTTTCACCAATTTGTCATATTTTGGAGATTCTAGTGGCATTGCAAACATGATTTAGAGATTTATCATTTTGTCCATTTACTTTTTTCAAATTCATCCTAAGGTACATTCTATTGAGTTCTTGCAATTTGAGGCATTTGCTTGATAACTTGAACATACTACAATTTGGAGAAGGTTTATTTGTATCGAGAGGCTTCATTTTCAGTTGTACATCATATTTGGGAGTTTCATTTTTTTTTTGAAGGTTAATGTCTTTGTATATTTGGAGATCTATCATAGTTCATTATGGGGTTTTCATTTCATCCTTCTCTGATTATGTTGAAAAGGGGAGACTATAAAAAATGGAGAGATGACATCATATAACATATCCAATGCCTTCATTTGTTGCCACATTTGTAAGATATTGTTCCCCCTCCTAGTACTGATAGGAAGAGAATTTCTCAGAATTGCAAAAGGGATCACGTATTAGGAGTTATTGCAATGTATATTGATGTTTCCACTTTGAATTCTATTGATCATTTTGAGTGTCCTCATACTCTTTAGACTAAAATTTGGGAGATACATGGAGATCCTAATACTCAGCCATTCCCAAATGATCTTATTTTAGATTTTCTTGTGCCTCTTCATTTTTTAGATATGATACCCTATGATGGCGATACTATTCGGGAGCTTGATTATTTGGATTACTTTGAATCTTTAGATGAGGATGACGAGGTTTCTTTAGATACTCCTTCTCCATCAGAGATAGTTGATGTACCTTCACCTTCATTGATTCATTTTGCAGATTCATTGATTGAGGCTCCCATCATTCCTATTCAGCAAGACCATTAATCTTATGTTGGTGATTCATTGAGTATGTCCAATGATTCAATACAACAAGTATCTCAATGTCTTCCTGATTGGGATTCCTATTTATAAAACATTGTATCCTTTTTTGTGGAGTCTCACATTTCAAATTTGGAGGAAAAATTTGAGGGGTTATCTCTCCTATTTAATGCCAATGATTGCATAACTTTTGTCAAACCAGCTTTGTCTTTGGATATTGTTCAACATTAGTTTCCACCTAGTCCTGATTTGTCACTTTCTTTGATTGGGAATTTACTTGATTTGATGGTGGCATCTTCATCTATCTTGGGAAAGGAGACACATGAGCAACTTTCAAAGACATCATCATCATCATACATATTCATTCTTCCTTCCTTCAATTCCTATCCAGAATGGGAAGAATTCCTATATTTTTACTTCGTTTTGTTTCTGCCAAAAGGGAGCCAAGTTGTTTGTTGACATTGGATCATGTTTTTTCTTTAGACACCATTTTTGTAGGCAATTACACATTATAGGGGGCCTACATAGTCTCTCTCTTTCCCTCTTATGGAGGGGATATTGATTGTTTTGTATTCTTATTATGGATGTATTTCTAGGGGGTATTGATGTTGAGACCTTCACTCATCACTTCCATTACC
>VDFB02370676.1:0-25627 GCA_007258455.2 Sequoia sempervirens | reverse complement strand
TCTCATTCCATCATATTTGTGCCTCTTGCAATCGTGAATTCAAGATTGCCTCTTCCCATTTTCTTCTTAATGCACGTACAACCTTGGGTTTGCAATATATTATATTTTGATGCTATTCTAGGTATCTTTCTCTTCGACTTGTCACTACTTCAAACTATCTTTGTGATTCTTTTGAGTTTGATATCACACTTTTTTGACTGGCATTTAACTTTTGACTGTCCATAGACTAAACTTATGATCTCTTTGCTGCACAAGCAAACTCAGATGATGTATTAATGGCGTTGATCACGCGATAAAAAGAGAGTTATAGTCTTTACCTTTGGCTCTAATTTCATATCCCACCAGACAGTGATCAGTGAAGGCATTCGTTGCACTGGAACCCATACATTTTTTCGCATTTCTATATTACTAAGTTGTTATGTTTGTATATAAACTAATAGATAGGTGTTGAAACGGTAATATATTAAAAAAATACAAGAAGAATAGAACATGAATTAGGTGATACCCATATAAACTATATGTGATTTCTTGATATGCATGAGTGGTTGGAATACATATAATGGATATAAACAAATGCTTTGTTAATTCAATTATTGGATTAATGATTAAAAATATCTTACTTGTAAAATAACTTTTAGTTAATTGTTCAAAGGTTATTCTTTATCATTAGAGCAATGTTCAATTATGGTTATACATATTAAATAGATATGTGTGTGTGTTTTTATCTCATTTCAAATTATTTAATTTGGATTTACTTCTTGATTATGGTAATCTAATTGGCAATTTATTATCTTCATTTATTTCTATTTTATTTGATTATGCTAGGGGGAAATATATTTTAGGTGAGGGTAAAATATTAAGGGTTGGTTATGAAATTTAAACAATTGAGGTTATAATGGTGATATTTTGAAATAGTCCATTTACTATTTTGTGTATTATTAGACAAGTGAATTTGTGGCTAAGAAAATGAGTTTCATGAGATGTGGAATAATGTCCTTCATGGATGTAGTGATTGTTGATCAATTGTCTTGAATGTGGTATTTGATTTGTTATTATATGTGGATATTTTGATAATATTTTTTTTTTTGCGAGTTGAATTGCATTATGTATGCCAAATTTAAGTGAGTTTGGATTATTGGTTTTAAATGAGAATCTACATGTAGGTTGTCAAGGGTTGTTTCCAGAGGCTAGGGGGAGTTTTATTCTTGATGGAATTCTTTGATAATCCTTTGAGATGGTTATTTTTGTATTGAATGATTATATGAGGGTCATTAGCCTTGCACAGTATATTCTCCACTATGGTTGGAATTGTGTGCGGGATGGTTTATGCCTTGCCTTGTTGTGTATGTTAATGAGGTTTTGTGATTGTGCAAGTTGGATTTTCCCTATTGATTTCATTAGGTCTCCTAGTTTCTAGTAGGGGAGTGGTTCTCAATGGGGGCTGACACACAAAGTGGTGCTAGGGTGACTCATGTGGGAGTTTCGTAATTAAGTGATAACCTAAAATGAATTAGGGGGTTGGGTAGTATTCACATTAATCAAGGTAAGTGAATGCCTCACTCATGGCTTAAGTGATCATTTAGGCTTGAGATGAGATGAGAAGGCCTAGAATGGCAAGATCAACTACCTTGTCCTCATGAGAAGTATGTTGATTCTGTATAGATTTGTATGGAGGGTGGAGATCAATAGAGGATACTAGGGTAACCCAGGATGGGGGCCAAGGCCTAGGAAGATTTTCTAGGGTAACCCATAGCAAACTATGCGATGAAACTCCTCCCTAAGACAACCTAGTATTCCCTTGCCTCTTGTATCCCTTTGATGTTTGTGTGCCTTTGGAAGTGGTGTTACTATTGTGAGATGCTGTACTGTACTTGTACATTTGAGTCATGTTGGCCTTTGTGTCATCGTTTGTCTCTTGACTATTTTGTTGTGGTGGGACCTTATTGCCATCTCCTAGCATGGGGGGTGGACCTTAGGGTTCCACATGGTCAGGTGGAATGTGCCTTGTACTCCATTGGGTTTCCCTTGCTGTGGTTTGTATTCGTGGTGATTGCTCTTGATGATATGAATACTTCTGCACTTGTTCCAGGTCATGTGTACTATCTTTTATGTACTTGTAATATACTTTAAATTAGTTATAGCATGTAATGTAATTCTGATGTACTCTCCTCTCTCATTCGAGGAAACAATGATGTAATGTTTTAATTCATTGTTGAGCTCTCTCTTTTAATGAGTAATGTTAATGATGTACTTTGTTTATGTGAGTTAATGAAATTGATTCTAAATGATATCTATAGATGATATGTTATGGCTATTTCCTATTGATAGATCATTTAAATGTGATGGATTAATGCACTTTATATTGTTAGATAAAATTTAGTTTAATGAGATGATTCTTATGTCTTTCTAGTTTGGTTAATGTGATTCTAGTAGCGTAGTCATGGAACCTTAGAGGACATATAAGTGTTTGCATGGCTGGGAATCATTTTAAGAGTGCACTTATTCTGATGGGTATCAACATGGGCCAAGAGGTACTCAAGATTTGATATCTTGAAGAGTGACTTCTAAGGTCTAGGTATAAGTCACTTCCAAGATATCATATCTTGAGGAGCTTCTTAGTGCGACAAGGATACCCGAATGTGGGTCGAGAAGGAAGATCACAGTCTTGTTGATGTTATTGTTTCATTTACAATCTTTAGTATGTTGCACTTCAAAAGAAAATTGTTCCATTTTTTAGTGTGGAGCGTGTTGTCCTCTAGGGTTTTGTGGTGGGGTGTTACAATTGATATGTACCAATCATGTATTGATGTTATTGGCCTTAGAAATTGTAATGTCATAAAATTGCACTCCTTGCAATTTCATATACATTCTTGTGTCTACTTTAGTGTCCCTTCCCTTAACATCTTGTGTAGGCTCATTTTATCCCCTGCATCATCCTTTTCCCCTCTCAAGATGCTTTGACACCCATTTTCAGCAGCTACCCTTGAGCGTCAGCTTCGTGTCAAACCTTGTTCTTTTCCCGTTCATGTCATTTTGTAGTGTGATGTGTCTAGACACTAGCGCGCAGTGTAGATTTTTTCATGTCATCCTAGCGTCCTATGACGTTTCAAAGTTCAAACGACCATTTCCAAGCATGTTTTCCACTTGTCATTTTCTTTTGTCGATGTTAACGGATTGGGATGCCTTGTAACCGCTTGAGAAGCTTCTTTTTGCTTCTCTTCTCCCTTTAAAAGCTATCTTTTCAATTCATTTGTGCTTCTAGCTTCTCTCTAGCCTTGGCTCCTACCTTTTCCTCCTCTCTCGCTTTTGCTATCTTGCTTGCACAACTCCATATAACTTATTACAACAACACTCTCAAGCTCTTACAACACTCTTTGCAACACTCTTGGCTCTTGCAACCACTTTGTCCCCCTTGGCTCTAATAGTTCCATCTCCCTTATCTTGTGTCTTTGAGCATCTTGGGATTTCTCACATCCCCTTTCTAAGCATTTTACTATTTTGTGATACAGGTTCTCCTCCTTGAGCGAAGATTACTTTTATCACCTATATTTTGTGATACAGGTTCTCCTCCTCAAGCAGGGTTTGCTTTTATCACTCATCACATACTTATTTCTCTCTATCTATCTAGCTGTCCATGGAGGTGGAAACACCAAAATGGGGGTTTTACTGAGACAAACCCCTATACAGCCCCAACATTTTCTCCAAATCTTACACATGCATGTATTGAAGATATTTCCTAGTTGAATTCTTCATTACTTGATGGGTTGTAAGCATTTTATTTCTCCTCTTTAGTTCTTTATCTTCCATACTTCTTTATTTTAGTTCTATTATATTTTGCTACTTTCCTGCATTCTAAGGTTTTTAGCAATCAAATTAGAAGTAGTCGCTTTGTGTTCTTTGTGATAAACTGAATTTCTAGTTTATACGAGACGCCAACACACCTCTAGAATGCCAGTGTGCCGTGCTATCATCCTTTGGCCAAGACCTCGTTAGTTCGTCCAAAAAACCTCTGTGATTTACTTTTTCTGATTTTGAAACTCTCACTTTTTGTCCCTGAGGTAGTTTAGGGTTGTTTTCCCCTTGGGAATCTCTTGAGAATAAAGAGAATCATAAGTAGCAAATCCCCCTTCTCTATAGAAATTAGGAAATTTAAATTTTCAAACTAGAGGGAAATATTGCACTTGCGATCTAGTCTATGAAAAAGGATTGTAGCCATGATCCAATCTAAGGTATGAGATCATACCCATGATCTAGTCCAAGATATGAGATCACACTCATAATCTAATCTATGGGGTGAGATAACACCTATAATCTAGTTTAGTTGATGAGATCATACCCACATTCCAACCTAAGATAGGAGACTATGCCTACAATCTAGTCCTTGAGACGAGATGTGCATGCAAGCCATATTGGGAAGGGAAAAACTTTGAGAGCTATATCAATGATGGTCGAAAGTGTAGGATTTAGCATAATTTAAGTCTAGGCTCAATGAGTTTTCCAAAAGAGTTAAAAAGAGTGTTAGAATTGTGCATTATAGACATCCACACAAAGTGGTGCAATATATAGAGGCGAAAGCATAAAATAAGTGATTTTCTTCTCTACACTAATAGATATATGTATATGCATCAAATTTTACTAAAATTATTATGGTAATGTATATAATTTTTATTTACACTATTTGTATAAAAGAAACTAAATAAATTTAAAATAATTGACTAAAATTTATTAAAGATAAATAAAAATATATAATTTTATAAAGAGATAATCATGTAATTGTCAATTTATTTGAGATACAATCCTAATTTTTTTAATAGTGTTTGACAATATATTTAAAGATTGTTGGAATAATGGAGAAACCCATGGGTGGAACAACCTATTAGCAAAGTCAAAAAAACCTTCTATAAATGAGAGTTGCAATAATAATTGTTATATTGCCATACATAAATAAATTACACTATAATACAACGCAATGAAATGATCTTGTTATAAGAGGAAGAATAAAAATGTTAAGATACTCTAATATCATGCCATGTGTCTAAATCTTATGAAATGCGACAAAAAACCAAAAAAATCTAAGTTGAAGTGAGAAAGTGTGAATAGATTCTCAAATCTAATTAACTAGATAATGTACATTTTTCACACCGACAAAAATAACTATGCAATCATTACAATTGTTTAAAGTACACATTCTTTGATCTCATTATACATGGTGTTGAATCAGTATATTTAAAGATACTTATAAAATGATAATTTTTTTTCCAAGCTACAATCTCAATCCATTCTTTTCACAAAACCTCATTCATAATTCAGTTTTTACAACATCAAAACAATACACTCAACAAAAAATGATTTATGGACTCCGACTATAACACCATACAACATTTTTAATCCTTGCCGGCAGCATAAGAAGTTAATACATTCAAAATAAGGGGGACTGTCTCGCTCATACGAAACTAATACATTTAAAAGAGACAACCCTAAAAATATTTGAGAAAGGATAAGCTAATTAAACGACAATTCAGAAAATACAAACAAAATAGAATAATCAGAAGATGATAAATGATAGCTAGACTAACAAAACTAAAAGTTAAGAGTTGTTGGGTCATTTACACAATTACAGTAAAATCAATGCCTTTTTGAGTGTTTAAGTTCGAGGAGAGCCATTAAATCGGCCGACAAAATTTCAGAAATTGTAAATTGTCATTCTCCTATTTCTATTTAACTTTCATGACAATTGAGATGGGACGGCTCTATTGCACTCACATTCTCTTTGTCTCATTGTTCTGTATTGCGGCTTCTTTCATTTTTGTGACAGAGGCAGAAAGCCTGAACTTTAGTTCCCTCCTCAAATGGGTATGGTGAACGAGGGGGATGCTTATTTTCAAAGCAACATTATTATAAACAACTCACATCAAATCAGAGCACTAGCTTTGAGCAATAGATTTATTCCACTGTGGGACTCTTCTTCTCGAGCTCTTGCAAAATTCACAACACATTTCCTATTCCTCATCTGTAAACCAGATCTAAGTAGTCACAACGGAGACAGAATGATCTTCTTGGTTCCTTTCGACTTCTCTAGGCAACAATTTTGGTGTGTTTACATTAAAACTATGGTGCCACACTCTATTGGTTATTTTTAATGAACTGAGCTGATTTCACAATATAGTCTATGGAATTGCCATCTTCCAATGGTCAGCTAATTGGAGGGATTGGCCAACGAACGAGCGTAAGCTTGCAAAGGCTTTCCTCCTACACTTTAGACTCTGTAAACCCGGGAGGGTGATCCCACACAATGTGTACCTTAAGATCCTTTGTGCCAATTAACCTTGTACACTATAAATAATAGATAAGCTCTATTGGAAATTGCTTGAAAATTGACATATCAACTATTTCCAAAGCAATAGAGCATGGTAGAATCCATCTTGACATACACTTCAACAAGAATTTTAAAATATTAAGTGATTTGATTGTATCTATTGTGAAAGATCAAGAATATTACAATACAAATACAAAACTCAGAACAATGCCTTAATTTAGGGTACATAGTCAAATACAATGCAAACAAACTTGACAACATGTGAACACTTAGCATCACAAAGCTTACATAATGCTGCATTACAACATCAGTCTCAATTACTTAAAACCAAAACTCATTATCATATCCTAACACTCAAACCATTTAAACCTATGATTTGATCCAAGCAATTTAACCAATTCTTTGAATTAGGACAAGGACAAAACCATACATTCATCGAAAACAATAAAGACCATTGAAACAACCATTGATTATTTCATTGATAATTCAAATGTTGAAAACATCATTAGAGAATTGAATTTGAAGATATTCCATTTTTCATGTTCAAATGCTAGTATTGTTATCAAAATTTTCTTATAGAAACAAAAGACTCATAACCTAAAATGCAGACTCTATTCTATTCCCTATGTTTGGTTTTTACAAAATTTTCTTTGAGGTCAATCAACAACCTATACAATTGGCTCTGAATTCCCTTTTATAAAAACAAGGGAGAAAAACAAGCCTTAGGCCAATGCACATGTCACATTTTCATTTGACATTCATAATTACATTCAAAAGACCGTTATATTTTCCAAAACCTGAGGGAGATGTCCATATGAGACAAAATTTATTTCTCATTCATTGATGAAGATATCTCCCACCTTTCAATAGGCTCTTTAGTTGGTGAAGATGTTCTTTCCATGAGTAGCACACCTTTTCCACATACTTCCAAAATTTGAGGATGAAAGACATGAAAATGATAAGAAAAGAATATACCAAAACATGTCCACGTAAGAAACCCATGTCATCAACTTTAAAATTGAGGAAAATACAATATTTAAATGTTGATATATCAAAGGCCTAATCTATATTGGTTCTAGGGAATGTATTTTATTATTCTTGCAGCAACCATCCTTTTTTGCAAACCATTACTTTTCTGAAGACATAAGATCAAAACTTCATCACCACCCTACCACTGCAACAACCTATAGGTCCAAGATATCAAAATACCTAGTCTTCCAAAGCTCAAAATCCTCATCAAAAGGCCAATCAAAAGTAATGACCTCATTTTCTTTAACCCTGTATGGACTATACTTTATAACCACTTGGTTGGCCTCTTTATCAAACCCCTCAAGGAAAATACTTGTGTGAGAGAGCTTGTCCATACTATTTTTTAGCATCTCAACATCAACGCCATCACAAATTAGTGTTGCTTGAGTCACTATCACATTGCTTTCCTGATCCTTCCACTACTGTAGAGGTTTAGCTTCACTAGCCTCATTCAAGATGTTAGGAAGCAGACTGAAAATCCATTCATCAAAATTTTACACTAGCTCCCTTATCTTCTTTTCCAATGGCTCAATTAATCCTTGAAATTCCTTATGATGTAGGAGCATCCTAGGCGAATGAGCAATCGACATCAACCAAAAAAAGGTTTGATTTGAATTTTAGTTAATTTTTGTCTTGTAATTTCATGTGGCAATGAAATTCACAATTTTGATGAGTGTGGAAATGCAATTTCATTTGTATTTTCTAAATTTCAATTTGGGCTTCAAATTTGAATAATTGCACAAAATGGATAAAGTGGGAATGAGGTGTGAAAGCTGAGAAAAACCAGAAAAAACAAAAAATGAGTGTTGGTTTTTGGAGACTTTCTATTGCATTAAAAATATTATTTTTGAGATTATGAAATCCCTAAAAAATAGGGATGGAGAGAGTGGGAACCCAAGATAAGAATTTTTTCTTTTTGCTTTAATGCATAAAAGCAAGAGAGCCAAAAATAGCACCACCACAAAGCATGATAAGACACAAAGTTTGAGTGGCTTATTTTAGTCAATTTATTTGATTAAAATAATTGAAATTTGACCTTTTTCCAAGAGGGGGACGTTTCATTTTGGAGAGTGGTCTAGAAATGAATTGAAATGCAAATAAATTAAAGGAAATTACAATTTCATTCAAAAAGGGGAAGATACAAAAAGGAATGGTAATTCATTTTTAAGTTTAGTTTTTCCTGAAGCTTGGGAGGGAAGACTCAAGGAGGGTGTGGAATACCCCCAAGGATGGTTTTAGAAATGATTTTATTGCAGGTTTTATGGTTGTGGTGCAACCATTGAGACTCCAGAAGTTGTAGGTGCAAATGGGCATAGTTATTTGTGTTGAATATGTGTTGTTGCAGGAGTTGGAAGGAGTGATTTTACAAACCATTGGATTTGCTGTTGCAAATCATTTTTTATCTATAAGGGGTTTTCAGATTGAGATATTGCAGGTTGAAGGCATGCAAATGAAGCTACAATAGTGGTTGATCATCAGAGATTGTTGATTGCAAGTTGCCTATGCATTATTTGTAGGATAGGGTTTGAAGAATGTATGGGAATATTTAATTTGTTGTTGTAGTTGTTATTTTTCTATTGTTTGTGATTTCATATGGGCCATGTTGTAGCCTTTGAGTCCCTTGAGGAATGATGTAAATATTGAGAAATAGTTTGTAATGAAATTGGTGATTTAGTTGCAAGTAGCAACCTGGTTTTTATGATATTACTACAACAATGTGTGAATGAATATTTCATGCTTATTTTATGTTCAATGAAGGGTTTTGTGTTGTGAGGGTATGTGTGGTTCCCTCTTTCATCACCTTAATTGCATTTACAAGTTTGACGGTTGGGACAATGCTGGGAGGCTGATTGACATCATGCTTTGATCCACTAGCCATATATCTCAACTCTTGGAATCTAGGGATCCACTTATCCATCAATGGGATGGCAATTTCTTTATCCCTATCAAAATTCCTTATTGCATCAAACATGGAAGAATAGTTTGAATTAATGTTTTTCAATTTCCTCTTAATCCCTTTATTCAAGTGTTCTAATACTTCTGTCACAATCTTCATGTTGCTCAAATGAATTAATTGATCAAATTGTTGGCATTTCTCATAAGTTTTGAGTTGCTCCATCAACTCTTCCTTTGTGATATATTTAGTAGGAAGTGTAACAAAATTACTTGGAGGTGACTGTGCAATGGGCACATCATTAAGATCAAGAAGTACAACCTTAGTTGAAGTTGGGAGAGGTGAATGAAGAGGAGATGGCGATGTTTGCTCTGGTGGAGATGGGGGAGGAAGAATTGTTTCTTGTGAAGGGTCTGGTGCATGCATTGATTGAAATTTTTCTTTTAACAATGTAATCTCTAATTGCATCTCAACAATTTTTTGTTGTCCCTTATTGTATTCAACTACCATATCATTATATTTGGTCTTGAATTTATCTCTCTTCAATTAGGGATTCTACTATGACCTTTGTGAATTGTGCCACATTTACATTCAATGTAGCTACTTTAACATCTGATGTATCAGATACTCTTTTAATTATCATTCCTCCTCTAACACTTGTAGCTAGATCTATAACTTCTAGCTTCTTATTATCTGGGGCTAAGGCCCAAATAGCCAATGTATCCCATTGGGAACTGAATGCTAATCCTTGTAAAGCCAATGTCACTTCTTCAGTGGTAAAAATTGGGGCATCATGCCTTCTCACTGTGTCAAAGGAAATTGTTGATGCAAGGTATCATTCTGACAATAATAGCACACCACTCTTTCTAACCAATTCTCTTCCTTTAGCTATTGTGATGTCTTGGTATTTAGCCCTCATTTATTCACATACCTTAGCCTCTATGACTAGTTAAATTCTATAGAAAGTAGGAATCTTCACCATGGGTGTTTGATATCAGATAAGGACCCAACCCCAATACATCAAATTTTCCATGTTTTCCCTTATCTTGTGCTCTAGCATTCCACATCATCGCCATGTTTCCTACTTCAAACTTCCTTGGAGAAGCCCTTTTTTCATACAAATGTTTGACTTGCAGCTCTATTTTAACATTTTTACTTTGAGTTTCTCTTCTAATCTCATCCAAATCTATCAAAACATCAATGCTATGCCACATTTCACCACAAATATCTCCATCATACTCTTAGAAAAATTTATACATCTTCAGCAAGTTATTCTGAGGAAATTTTGCATCCAAACCATAAAACAAACCAAATGGAGTGTGTCTTGTAGCCTTTTTGACAGTAACCCTATCTTCCTAGAGTGCAACCTTCAATTTTGAGTCCCATGCCTTTTTATTTTTCTCAATCACCCTTTTAATGATCTTCATTAAAATTTTATTAGTTGATTCGGCCTAACCATTACTTTGTGGATGCTAGGGAGAATAATAAGATATCTGTATTTCATTCTTATCAAAAAATTATTTGAATTCATTTGATTTGAAGCACATTGCATTGTTAGAGATTATATTTTCTAGAACTCCAAATTTGATCAAAATATTGTTCATCAAAAAATCAACCACAACCTTGCTCATTGCTTTCCTTGTGGGGATTTCTTCTTCCCATTTTGTAAAATAGTTAGTAGCAACAAGAATCCGAGAATTTCCCCCTTTGGATTTCTTGGATATCTCACCAATAAAGTCAATACCCCATTGTTGAAAAGGTTCTTGAACTAAAATTAGTCTAAGTGGAAAATTTCCTAAGAACTTGAGCTTTCTTGAAAATATTTGGCAAGCATCACAAGTTTTTACAAACTTATGGGAATCTTTGAACATTGAGCACTACCAAAATCTCACTCTCAACACTTTGTGGGAAATTATCTTTGCCATGTAGTGACCTCCACAGACTCCACTATGTATTTCTATCAGGAGTTCAAGTGCTTTCTTACCATCAACACATTTAAGTAACACACCTTCTAGACTCCACCAAAGCTCATTTTCAATGATTACATCTTTTTTTTTTTATTAAAGGGGTAAAAGCTTTTGACCGAAGCTATGAACCGGAATACAACCATTCAACAATACCACCCCAACGGGGTTTGAACCTTGGTGGCAAGAACAATAATGCCACCTTTAAACTAGTACACCATGCCAATACCGACAATGATTACATCTTTAATAGCCTATGACTTCAAGGTTGTTTTTTCATTATCTTCCATTCCTTTATGGAATTTCATATTATGCAAATATTGGACAATATGACTATACCAACCACATGTTTGCATATCACATATAGGTGTAAAATCTACACATTAAGTCTAATTGATCTGGTTGGCTTCTATATTGGTTTCAACCATTAGTTTGGATAAACCCTATCCTCTCACCAATTTGGTGGTTTGGACATCTATGTTGAACTCTTGGTTCTTGTTAATCCATCTACACCTTCTTCCTATGACTTCTTGCCGAGTCAGGATGTCTTTTACTACAACACTTGGGACATAAGCAATTATTGTATCTCCCACTAAATAGGTTCTAAAAATTTTCACTACTTTGACCAATGCATAAGCCTTCTTCTCTATCATATCATATTTAAGTTTTGTGGCCTGCAAGGATTTTCCAAAAAATGCAATAGGTTGCTCAAAGCTTCCTCATTTTTTTGTAACAACACATTGACAATTATGTGAATAGATGGAAAGGAAAAGATTTGCAATGGCCTAGAGAAATCAGGAGTTCTAAGGACTGGGGCTTCCTTGATGGTTTGTTTAATACCTTGAAAACCCTTGCTTGGCTCTTCACTCCATTCCAATTTCTCACCTTTCTTCAATTTTTTTGATATGGGTCAGGTGATTTCTACGAAGTTTGCAACAAATCTTCTCAAGAAGTTTATCTGCCCAAAGAATTACTGAATTCCCTTCACATTCTTCGGCTGTGGTATTTTATCAATGGTAGCTACCCTTTTAGGGTCAATTCTCACTCCTTCCTTTGAAACAATGTTTCCTAATAATTTTCCTTCAGTGACTCCAAAGGAACATTTCTTTGGATTAAGTGAGATTCCATATTCAAGGGCCTTGATGAAAATTTTCTCCAAGTGCATACAATGATCTTCTTTCTTGGAGTATGCAGTCAAGTCATCTTGGTACATTTCTAGGAAAAGGTCAAAAAAATTAGAGAAAGCTACATCCATAGCCCTCTGAAAAGTTGCACCTACATTAGTTAAGATAAATGGTATTCTCACATAAACATAGGTGCCCTATGGATTTGTGAATACAGTCTTAAATTGCTCAGAATCCTTCACTTTCGATTGATTTTAACTAGAAAACCCATCCATCATTGACAAGAGTTTGTAGCTAGTCACTTTTTGCAACATGGCTTCCATGTTTGGCAATGGATAGTTATCCTTTAATAATGACACATTGATATTTCTAAAATCAACACACAATATGATGTCACCATTCTTCTTCCTCACTGGCACTAGGTTAGATTCCCAAGATGAGTGCCTAATGGGCTTGATTATCCTAGCATCCCTTAGCTTTACCAATTCCTTTTGCATCTTTGGTGCTAAGGTGGGGTTAATAGGCTTTTGCTTCTACCTTAAGGGATTTGCATCTTCTTTTAGAGGAATTTCATGTTGAAATAACTCCTCCATATATACCTTCAAATCATCATAAGACTAGGAAAAAACATGCCTATAATTTCTCAACAAAGCAATCAACATTGATTTAATCTTGGGCTTCATTTCCTTCCCCACATAAACTCTCTTAGGAGAACTTTCAATCGCTAATTTTACCTCCTCTAGGTCTTCTGGATGTGTCGAGGATTTTTCTGCATTGCTCTTGTCAGGGCCATCAAAGAACCTTTCTAAAGCCAAAATTCTTTAGGGATCTTGTTGGTCTTCAATTGAATAACTTCATTGCAAAAAAAAGTATACTTCCCATCCACTGTCTCAACAAAATCCATAAAATCAATCTCCCAACCTTCATACTAGTCTACACATTTCAAAAACCTTAGAATGTCTTCATCATCATTGAAGACTTGCTAGTTTTGGATGTTGTTAGGGATTGAAGGCCTCGTTTGTACCTCCACTTTGGAGATAATGGAAAAATTTATATCATCAAGCCTGAGTGCAATATTTTCAAGAAAATCTATCACTTGATTTTGGCCTCTCTCCAACCAATCAATCCCAAAAGCATCAAACTATTCTATGGAATCCCAAATGACATTCCTATACTACTTCAATCTCTTTTTTTTTGATGCAAATTTTGACCTAACCTAGGATATGACCAATTCAGAGTCACCAATCGCTTTTATCTTCTTTATCCCATGTTTTTTTGGCAATCTTAACCCTAGTAGGAGAGATTCATATTTTTCCACATTGTTTGTGCAAACAAATGATAGAGTGAATGAGAACTTAAATGTTCTTCCACTAGGAGAAACAAGCATTATCCTTGTACCTAACCCATCTTTGGAACATAGACCATCAAAATACATGGTCCAGAGGTTATCATTATCTGATAGCTTCACCATTTCTCTTTCAAGTAGTACTAGTTTCTTATCACCCTCTTTTGGTAACTTCTTTATCTTGAAATCATCTATGCCAATTTATACAAAATGGATTCTATCATCTTCAGGAGAAAACTCAATCACGTGGGGTACTCTTGGTTCTCTAACCATTTTGATGTCTTTATTATCAAAGGGAAATGTGGCATAGGACATATCACACTACATGTTGTCCCCCATGGAAGAATTCCATCTTCTTGACAACAACATTCCATAATTGGGTGGAATGTCGAACACTATCACACTCATTTTAAATTCCTTTTTTGGGAATGCAACTAACATGTATGGGAGCTCTTTGATTACCCCAATTACATGAAATTATCTAAAATCCATAGCATAGCACTTTCCATAAGTGTTATTTATCTTCAATCCCATATCCTTCATTATTTCAAGTGGCATTATGTTGGAAGAGTCTCCTAAATAAATCATGTAGTTTTTCAAGAGCTTTCCATCAACAATTAAAGTCACAAAAATGGGTCTATGTTACCAAGATAAGAAGTAATTGTGGTTCCTAGGTAGATTTAAGGTATTTTGGTAATCACTCCCTCAACCTCCTTCTCTTTCAATTATTTTCCACTCACTTTGGGTGGAGTGGACACCACTATTTCATTATAGGATGTAGTAGCACCATTGATAAGGGCTACTACCTTTTGTTTATGGTCCTCAATCCTCATCATCTCAAGAAAAGGGATTGAAACCTTGACTTGTGAAAGCAACTGAAACATGTCCAAACGAGTGTACTTAGGTAAATCAAGTGGTATCATTCCTTGTTCAATATTGTTCTCCTTCTATTGTGCACTTCTCCCTTCGACCTTAGTCTTAACTTCCTTCTTCTCAATCTAAATTTTTTTCTTTTGTGTCTTTTCTTTCATAGTAGGAGATATAACTTCTCCATCAAATTTTATTTTTCAGTCTTCTTTTCCTAGATTTTTCCTACCTTACTTTCCTTGGCCTTAGCCTCATCCACTTTTGATCCTTCGTTCTTTGCATTTTTCTCTTTGATAAAAACACTACGAACATTGCCTTGGTCCGCACCTACAACTCTATTTCTCAAGTGGTAAGAGTTCCTTGCATGAGCGGCCAAAGCTACTGCCAACTTTTCAATCTCCTCATTTGAGGGTCTTCTTAAAGGCACATAATCTTCAGCCATTTCCAATGTGCATATGTCATGATCACTTTCATTATCTTCATTAGAGAGAACTTGCTGGTGATATGCAATGGCTCTTTTCCTTTGATTGTCTACATCAATTTCATGAGACTCCTCCTTAGATGAGCAGTCACCATCAACAAAATTAGACCTAATCATAATTACATTAACCTCTAAAACATGGTCATGAGAAGGGTAATAATATTGTGGTGCATCTTGTTCAACTTATACCAATTTTGCAACTACATATTGGTGAGGAGAGTGGGGTAATTGGAAAACTCCGCACCAAGGAGTTTCATTAGCAAAATTAGAAAAATGCTTAGACTGCAGAGGGTCAAGTGTAACCTAATCTTGTGTATTCTTCTAATTTGTGTGAATTGGCTTTCCATTTCACCAATTTTTCTTGTAAGGATAATCTTGGAGTCTTGGGGGCTTCTCCTTTTTTTGAAAACATGGCTTCTCATTTACAAGCCTCTTTTCATGTTTATCCAATTTTTTGTTGACAAGAGTCATAGAACTCAAAACTTTTTCCAACTTATCTTCAATAGAAGATTCTTTGTCTGCAAATCCCTTCTCCCTACCTTGCCAGATGCATTTCTATTGATTTCAATGTTTACTACAGTCTTGAAGGAATCCCTCAAATTGTGAGGGTTCTTATCTCTTAGGCGATGCTCATTTTAGCATCAAAGGTATTACAATTGTCAAACATGCATTATCTTTTGGTCTCAAATTATGAGGCAACCTATTCATCGCCTTTTAAAATATAGTATTAAAATAAAAAACCATCTCATTAGAGCCCTTGGCGATATTGTAGAACTCATTTAACAAGAATCTTGGTTCACTCTTATCACCATACTACTCTCTAAACACCCTTTTAAATTCCTCCCACGATCCAATGCTTCCTATAGAAAAACTTCTATACCACTCCCTAACATCCTTAGTGAGTAATTGCATGAACAATTTCATCATTACATCCTCAACATTAACATCAAAATCATCCATCATGTTATCAAATTATTTGAAGTGGTCCTCCCCACTGATGGAATTGTTACCAAAAAATATAACCAACACAGTTCTGATATCATCTAGGATAGGGTTTAGAAAAAGCATAAATCCCATCAAAGCATAATTTCATGTATCTGTTTAGTTGCATAGTTCTTCTAGTAAATTGATCATTTTGATCATTATGAGGGTCATCACCACCTTGGCCACTATGTTGCATATTATTAGCTCCATCTCCACCTCCAATTCCATTATTTCCCCCACCCCCACCTCCACCAACATTCTAATTTCTAGATTGATTGTTTCTATTTCCACCATCACCTCCACCATGTCCTCCACCATCACCCCTATGAGGGATGTTCCCACCAGAATGAGAATTTTGAGGTTGGGATGTGGGAATGGAAGGAACAAATGTGGAAGTAGTATTCATGCTAGTAGTTTGAGCTGCTAAATGGGAAGTATTATGAGATGTAGATGCACGGGGATTGGGAATTAAAGATTTAAGGAAATCTTCCTTTCCATCTCAACATTTGTAGCCTGAATCTACATCTTGTCCAATTCCTTTTACAAATTCTCATTTAGCAATTGTAATCTCAAAATTTTAGGGTAAGGGGGTGTACTTGTGGGGATAGAACAAGTTTGAGCACTTATGGGGATATAACAAGTTTGAGCACTTGTGGTAGAAGTGTTTGTGATAGAGATACCTAGGTTTGCATTTGGGATAACTTGCTTGGAATGGCCTATAGGATTTTTCCCTTTATCTATAGGCTTTGATATTTGTGTAGCATGGTTGTTATAATGGAACTGGTATACATGCTATTAGCATTTTTTCCAACAAGAACATTTACTTTCAGATGATAAAAAAACTCTCTAACAAACAGCTCATCTAAATCTTCATGAGGTAGCTCTTCATCCACCATTTCTCTTAGAGATTACACTTTTCTCCTTAGTTGATCTCTATGCATCATAACATCCCTTATCTTCTCTTTTTCCTTTCCTTGTTTCCTTTTTAGTTCAAACATTTTTAATGCCTCCTCTTGAATTTGTGTGATGTCATTTATCACCTCTTCAAGATCCTCAAGAGTGACTTTAGATTTCTTAGGTGTATAACTTGTGAGATTTATTGTCTCCTTTTATGTGGAAGGGTTAGGGGTTCTACTTTTAGATCTCCCTCTAGGGTTGAAATTTTGTTCATTGAAAACATAGGTATTTCCATTTGGCTACCCAATTTGGATCTAACTGTTTGTCCCAAAAATTCCACTAGTTTGCAGGTTCTTTTGAAATTTTAGGATAAGGGGTATGCTAGCTAGTAGTAATAGTAGGAAAATTTATGGTAGGGGTTTCCTCATCATTATGGGGCATACCATATTTATGTACCTCCTTATCTTGAACAAATCCATTAGAATTATAACCTTTAGGTATGGGAGGATTATTGGACTTACTTGTTTGAGCATATTTCTCCTTCCATAATGCATTGGATTTGTGAGGAAACTACTCTTCAAGCTTCCTTTCAAGATTTTTCTTCATATTGCTTCTGGTTCCCCTCATTTTCTTCTCCATGAATTTCCTTTTCTACTTGAACTACCTTCTTATGATGAATTCTATTGCACTAGCATAGAGACTTAGAGTCGCCACCCATAATTTATGGAAATTGTGAAAATGTTTGTGAATCTTAAATAAATTTGCAAGGCTTTTACATATATAGAGAATATTGAGATACAAATTCAACAATTCAAATGAACTTTGACAAAGGAAAGCAAAATTTACTTGGAGCTTTGACAAACTGACCTCACTTTGACAAATGTCAAGATAATTCAATAAAGTTTCTTATGGATAAACATATATTTGCAAAATATTATGACTTTGAACTTTAGATCTCGGACTAGAGAATTTTTGTAAGCTTCTTCCTTAGTATATTTTCCAATATGTTGGTTATTTTTAATTAACCAAGGTGATCTCACAATATAGCCTATGTAATTTCCATCTTCCAATGGTTAGCTAATTGGAGGGATTGGCTTTCCTCCTACACTTTGGGCTCTATAAAACCTGGGAGGGTGATGCCACTGTTGCAAGATGTGACCCTTAGTCTCCTCTTCCTATGGTAGGCATAGTCTATCATGAAACTTGGGATTCGTGACATTGTTTAACCACCTCTTGTGGAACTTGATCTTGTATAAATCTAGTGGCTATATCGAGCATTAATAGATCGATCTTTTGGTGCAACGACAACCGTCTTTGCAACAATTGGTATTAGAGTCGAGGTCACAAGTTTGAACCTCATGCTTGTGTGGGGGGGATTTTTGCAAGGTGTGACCCTTGGTCTCCTCTTCCTGTGGTAGGTGTAGTCCAACATGATGCTTGAGCTTCGTGACATGGTTTAACCACCTCCTGTGGATCTTGATCTTGTATAAATCTAGTCGCTGTATTGGGCATTAATAGGTCAATATTTTGGTGCAATGGAAGCTATCTTTACAACACCCACACAATGTACCTTAAGATCCTCTATGCCAATTAACCTTGAACATTGTAAATTACAGATAATCTCTAGTGGAAATTGCTTGAAAATTCAATAGCTGCAAAGATCTAGCAAATCCTTACATATCAACTATTTCCAAAGAAATAGAGCATGGTAGAATTCATCTTGAGATACATTTCAACAAGAATTTTAAAATATTAAGTGATTTAAATGTATTTTTTGTGAAACATCAAGAATATTGCAATAGAAATACAAAATTTAGAACAATACCTTAATTCAAGGTACAAAGTCATTTAATACAATGCAAATAGACTTGAAAATATAAGTGAACACTTAGCATCACATAGCTTACACAATGTTGCATTACAAGATTAGTCTCAATTACTTAAAACCAAGACTCATTATCATATCTTGGCACTCAAACCATTTAAACCTATGATTTCATCCAAGCAATTTAACCAATTCTTTGAATTAGGACAAGGAAAAAACCATACATTCATCAAAAACAATAAAGAACATTGAAGGAACCCTTAATTATTTAATTGATAATACAAATGTTGAATACATCAAGAGATAATTGGTTTTGAAGATATGGCAAATTATTTATGTTCAAATGCTAGTAGTGTTACCAAAATTTCCTTATAGAAACAAAAGACTCATAACCTAAAATGCAGACTCTATTCTATTCTTTGTATTCACTATTTACAAAATTTTCTCTAAGATTGAAATCAACAACCAGTACAATTGGCCCTAAATTCCCTTTTTTTTTAAAAAAAGGGAGCAAAACAAGCCTTAGGCCAATGTACACATGTCACATTTTTATTTGACATTCACAATTACATTCAAAAGACTATTATATTGGCCAAAACCTAGGGGAGATGTCCATATGAGACAAAATTTATTTCTCATTCGTTGATGAAGATGTCTCCCACCTTTCAAAAAGCTCTTTAGTCGGTGAGTATTTTCTTTCCATGAGTAGCACACCTTTTCCACGTGCTTCCAAAATTTGAGGATGAAAAAAATGAAAATGAGAAGAAAAGAATATACCAAAACATGTCAACATCAACAACCCATGTAATCAACTTTGAAATTGAGGAAAATACAATATTTGAAAATTGATATATCAAAGGCCTAATATGTAGTAGTTCTAGACCATGTATTGTATTTTTTCTGCTACAACCATCCTTTTTTGCAAACCATTGCTTTTCTAAAGACATAAGATCAAAAATTCATCATGACCTTGCCAATGTATCCAACTGGGCATTGAATGGTGATCCTTCTAAAGCCAATGTCACTTCTTCTTTAGTGGTAAAAATAGGGGAATCATGCCTTCTCACTGCATCAAAGGAAAATTTTGATGCAAGGTCCCATTTTGGAAATAATAGCACACCACTCCTTCTGACGAGTTCTCTTCCATCAACTATTGTGATGTCTTGGTATTTAGCCCTCATTTCTTCATAGACCTTAGCCTCTATGACCTCCTTGGGTAACTCTAGATTTGCAATTCTTTCATATCTACTCTTTTAGCATATTCATCCTGTATACACCTAAAATTGGTCAAGAAAATTAATTAATTAAATACCAGTTATTTAATTAATAAACCCCTTTAATTTGTCTACTTATAAATAAAGTCCAAATTTATTTATATAGTTCACACTCTTCTAATTCTTCAATCTAAAATCACATTCTTATATTTTAATTAAATAAACAAATTCACATAGTTTGTTTTATTTAATTAATAATCTTTTCACTAAATTTAAATCCTAAATTTGGAATTTAAGCACATGTCTACAAATTTTCCTCTTGCCACCTCATCAAGTGTCACATGTATTTAAATATGTCTAATATTTAAATTGCATTATTCTCAACCAATTCCAAAAAAAACTTTGGACACTTGGCTCTTTCACATATTTTATTCCCTCATACATTTGGCATGTTGCCCTTGGTCAAGGGAACATTCTCCATGATTCTTTCTAACTTCTTTCATCTCCTTCATTCATCTCTCATGCTAAAATCCTGACCGTTGATTGCTGCCACATCGCAAGATGCTTTGGAAATTCTATAAATACAAGCCCTTCTACAACATTTTACATCACATCTTTGAGCAAACTTATTATGCAGAAATCACATTAAAGCATTTAGAGTTTAAGCATAGAGTATTGGAGCATTTTAGCAATTTGCATTGTAGAATCATTTAGTTTATAATCATGTCTTAATCTTATATTTTCATTTTATTTTATCATATTAGCTTCATACACCATTTCCACCATAGCCTTTATCATCATTATCCATTGTCATATCACCATTGTCATTTGCAACATTCAATATCATGGTATCATAGCATTATCACATAGCTTATTAAATCATGTGGAATTAGTTTCTTGCATTTTATAGCATCTCGTTTCTTAGGTTGTCATCCAAACCAATCATAGTTCATATAAAAATATGAGAGCACTAATGATTTAAAGGATCCTTGAGAATAGAGAACAATGGATGATTTTATAGATTTTTTTGTATTAATTTGGTTAATTCTGTGATTAAAATCTTTAATGTAATATGTCTCATTAGTTGTGTGTGTTTTTATTATTCATTTACTAACTCTCACAATTCACAAGACAACATTTTGGCGCCCACCATGGGGCCCAACCCCTTTTATTAATGTTTTCTGGAAAAGTTGTCTCGCGGATTCTAGACGTGAACTTCTTTTAGAGAAACCTTGAGTTCTTTTTGTACATACAAAACTTCTTTTAGCACATCAAAACTCTATTAAAGAGCATCCAATGAATCTTTCAGCGCATTCGATACCTGTTATGTCACATCCAAAGAATATTTCAGTGCATCTAGCATTTGTTTCAACACATTCAAGGGGTCTTTTATCACTTTGAGTAAATATTTTAGCGCATTCAATAGTTTCTATAGTGCATAGAGTAGCTCTTTTGGTGCATCTATGAAATCTTATAGCACATCTAATAGTTCTTTTAGTGCATAAGAGTGATATTTTAGCACATCTGATGACTATTTTTGTTCATTTGGTTAATTTTGCAAAATTTCAAAATCCTGAGAACTAATTGATGTTTTCTGTGTTGTAGGTGCTTAAGACACTGGTCAAAGACAATTTTATCAAACTACTGATGATGTATGTAGGGGCTAGAGCTTTTATTGTCTTCTTTTGATTAAATTAGGAACCTAGTTTAATTAAAGGGTTAAAAAACCCCTTGTCTTTTGTGCTTGAAGTGATAGGCCTATTCTCTCCCCTTAATTGGGTGACCAGAATGCTAGAATCACTATTTTATGCTTTATTAACACATCTAGAAGGCTTGCCATAGTGGGAAAAAGTACTCACCCTACAAGAATGACCTAAGTGGGAACAACTAAAGCCAAGTTTTCCAACCCACTATAATCAAAAGTGAATTCAGAGAAGTTTGTAATTCGATGGTAGTGTGAAAGATAACCATCCCCAAAGCCTTTGTTCTAAAGGTTGGGAGGTCTCTTGAGGGAGTTTATCTATTTCCACATCGAACATAAACCATTACTATGAAATCTAGTGTAGAAGCCAACCGAGTCAATTTTTGAACACTTCTAATATCATAGTGCAAGGGGAGGGAAGAATCTTCCCCCAAGATACTCACCATATAACCATTAGGGATTACTAGCCAAAAGCGGAGGATTCAGCTTTAGATAAAACCTAAGAAAGGCAAAAACATGGGCGCCCTCTAGGGGTTGACATGGCTATGTGAGCTAACATGGTTTTAAGATGTGAGCTGACATGGTTTTTAATGACCCTTGAGAATAGAAAAGTGCTTGAATTGTCTTCTCTTGTGTTATACCTATGGAAATTGAAGGAGTCATACCAGATTCTTGAATACACACTCAATGTTTAGTTCCTAGGTGGAAACAATTGTTTGACAACTTGCTGTTGTGTTTGAGGTCATAATTTGAAAAATTCATCCATTTAAAGCATTCAATTCCCATAATTTGTAAACTGGAAACCAAGAAAAATTCATTGATAAAAAATTGTACCTTGGAAACACTCAGATTCAAAGCATAACAAATAGATAAACTGTCAAAAACATTGAAAACTTCTAGTTTAGTGCATTCATTCATTGTTCTAGTGCATTCATTTCATTTTCTAGCACATTTGTACAATCTTGTAGTGCATACATACACTGTTTTAGCGCATTTGAGTCCTGTTTCAGTGCATTCACACACCTTTTAGCACATCTGCATCCAAATCACCTAGTTGAAATCATCATACTTAGGGGTAGTCTAGCACATCCCTGTCTTTTTTTGACACATTAAGTCTATTTTCTAGCACATTTGAGTCATCCTCTAGTGCATTGAGTCTAGCTTTTAGCACATACACCCTCTACTCTAGCGCATATATAGAATCTTTTAGCACATTGGGTCAATTTACTAGAATATACAACCTCAGTTTCAGTGCATCCATTGCATTTTCTAACATGTTGGTGCAATCTTTTAGTGCATCAATGCTCTGTTTTAGTGCATCCAATAAATGCAAAACCTAAGAGTTAAATTCATCCCCTATTTCACAGTTTGAACCATAATTTAGGATCTTTTCTAGAATAGAATTATTCCTCAGTCACACCAGAGTATTAAACTTGTCGAAACTGACATTTACAAGCAAAATTCTCCAAATTAAACCAAGATCTAACATCTTAAAGTGCCTAAATCATCAAACCTATCACATCTCTAATTGTTAAGCCAAGTTTCATCATTAGGATTTGTCATCCTTTCATCATGAAACAAAGCTATATAATCGAATTAAACTTAGTCTCATCAATAGAATTTTTCATTCTATTTGACTTAGTTTTCATCCTTGGCACTCTTCCAAACAAAGATCAAAGTTTAGTCAAAGTATAACACTTGTATTCCCATTCAAACAAGATTATAAAAATAGAAACTCAAGGAAAAGAACTTGAAACTTCAAACATTGAAACTCAAAATACCATTGCTGAACTTGAAGAGAATCCTTTCTATGGAATCCACAACACTGAAGGTGAAGAAATAACTGAGGAAGACATTCAACATGTTGAACAAGATCCAAATTTTTACAAGTGCTTAGAAAATATTTTTGAAAGAAAAGGGGAAAAATACTTTCTAATGTTGGTTAATCAAGGTGTCAAACTTCCACCTGAATTTGATGTTAATAAATTGAAAGTACCTCCTAAAAAGCCTGAAAATGATTCACAAGATACAGAACAAGTGGTTGCCTTAACTCATCAAATGAAAAACCTCCAACAAAAAATTCTTGACATGCAAAGGGGAACCTCAAAATGATACTTGATACAAGAAATTTTCCCATATCCTTTTGATCAAAATATCAACATGATTCCTTTTCCCAAACATTGCGAATTCCCAAAGTATGATAAATACAATGGTAAAACCGATCCAATAGATCATGTGAGGGAATTTAGAACCATGATCCTTGAGTTTGCACATGAAGAAACTTAATGAGATTATTTCCACGCAACCTAGGTGGACAATGCCTTAAGTGGTTCTCCAAACTTGCACCACCAATTAAAACCTTTCAAGAGTTGGTTAAAAAATTCATCACGCAATACTCCTACAAAATCCAACATGATATAACAATGAAAGACCTTTTCAAATTGAAATAGAAAAAAGGGTGTCATTCCTCATATTTTTGCAAAAATGGAGAAGATTGTTTGCAAGATATTCTCATCCCATACCTGAAAAGGAAAAGATGGAAATATTTATTAATAAACTAAATGACGAGATGAGCTATAGATTGGAATTACAATTCCAACCTACCTTTGAAAAAGTGATTGAAAATGGAATCAAAATTGAAGAAGCTTTGGTCAAAAGAGGAGTCATACAAATTTACAATGAAAACAACTTAGCAAGCTCCTCTAACAATTATAAAAGTAGTGATAAACCAAAGTTTTGAAAACAAAATAAAAATGTTGGTAACAATGATGGTGTAGCTGAAACATAAAATGTAAAACTAGTATTTAACTTGACACCAATTGCCACCAAAAAAATCAAAACAACAATCCAACCAACAATTAAAACAATAAACAAAATGTCAATCAAAACAAAAATAAAGGTAATGTTGAATCTAGAAGAGCACCATATCGAACATCCTCAAATTGAAGAAGATTCAAACCTTTGGGACAATCATTAGAATCAACATTAAAGGAGATTCTTGTAGCCAAGGTTATAACATTACCATAGGCAATAATTTGGGAACCACAAGTTAAACCTTCATGGTGGAATGATGCACATTATTGTGACTTTCATAGAAACAAAGGACATAAAACCAATGATTGCATGCAATTGAAACATTTAATACAAGAATTGATTGATAACAAGGCCATATTTGTAGGACCCCAAGCAAACAATGATCATGAATCGTTCAAGAACCCTCTACCAAACTATGAAAAAAGAGGAATATTCTTCATCAAACACCAAAGGCAAGAATGTGAATTATGATTATGAATCTATCATTCATTATGTCGAGGTAGTTAAACATCAAACCAAGGACATCAAAATCAAGGGCCAAAGAAACATCGCTATAGCTGAAAATCATCACCATGACATTAACACCAAACCACATCAAATTAATGACATTGTGCCAATACATTTGATCACAAACATTGTTGCAAGTGATAATCAAATTAATGTCATTAAAATCAGAGAGAAACAAGACAACCAACTAGTCAACACAATCACAAGAGGGCAAGTTAAAGTAACATTGAAAAGAACTTCCTCCTCTACATCCAAAGCAATTGCTGTCCTTGTAACTCAATATAACATAGTTGATTAGTTACAGAAAATACCAACTCAAATATCCATATTTAAACTGTGCAAAATCTCACTAGCTCACAAGGAAATTTTAGAACAAGCTCTAGTAGCCACCACAGTACCAAATAACCTAGAAGTTTTCCAATTCCAAGCTATGGTGGGACACTTGATTGTACCTCATTTCCTATCATTTTCTGAACATGATGATGTATCAATCAACCATCCACATAACACTGCCCTCCACATTGAGGTTTTAATTCACAAACACTAGGTCAAATGTGTTCTAATAGATGGTGGAGCTGGCCTAAAAATCTATACTTTAAAACTTGTTTGTGCATTTGGATATTCTAAAAATGATATTGATCCTAGATGGAAAATCACTATAAAA